>JACXVL010000299.1:60181-82325 GCA_014898675.1 Athelia sp. TMB
GCCTCAAGCGCTCCGGGTCGAGCAAGTTGATGGCGTCCATGTGCGTATAAAGCTCAGCAGTGGTTGCATACACATTGGAGATGTGGACGTGCACCACGCGTCTAAGAGCCCTGAGACCCTTCTCCTCTGCTTTCCGCCCACCACTCGATTCAGAGCCAAACTCGATACGATCGTCCTCCTCAACAAAACTTTCCAGATCCGCGTTTGCCTTTCCTCCGGACCGGGCGAAGCGGACCCCAAGTGGTGAATCGACTCTCACGAGCAAGAAGGCGGGCCTTCTGGAGCACAGCCCTACCAAATCGCGCGTGTTTAGCGCGGTAGTGACAAAATTTGCTGCCCAGCGCGTCGTGATATAATCAAGCAGGGCTGGGGGGCTGGGGAAAACGAGTGTGCCTGCACTGTCTGTCTCTGGGAGGCTCTTTTCGTTCTGGGTACTGTGGGGAGGCTGATCATTCGCGTACCACTGGAATTCAATCTTATTAGGGTTAAAGTGATTAGAAGCAGGGTGCAAGCACACCTGATCGACACCGTTTGGCTCAAGTGCAAGAGCGGTGAAGCCCTTGTTTAGGAGGTATTGTTTGATTGTGTTCTTCCCACTAGATCGTGGTCCAATCAACGCGATGAACATTGCAGCTGTGAGAGATGAGCAAGAGTGAAAGCCGTACGATGGATAGTCGTATGGACGAGTGCTTAAATCCATCGCGTGATATAATGATCTTATCTCGATCATTCATGTTGTGAGTCGTGGCCAAGTCGCAAATCGCGGTATTCCATCAAGCTTTCAAGTTCGGCCGAACGTACGCAAATGATTGAATGGGACCCAAGCATCACATAGTACATCCTTAATACACTACCTAATAATATGGACACCGACAAGTTATGGGAAGCTCACTGGGCCTTCGGCCAGCCACCTGGGTTGAATTTCTGAAGCTTTATACGCGCTGGAATCACGTTTATTGGGATTAATCTTACATACTCTGAAGGCACTACAGCAGACTCCACGTAGGGGAAGCTATTTCTTACGAATGTCTGCAATCCGTCCTTGCAGGTCCTACTGGGTTGAAAAACATACAGGCAAGTGGAATGTCATCATATCGTCTGGAACGCCACGCTCATTCACCCGATGCAAGCGTATTAGCGGGAATACATCGATGGTGTTAGATTGTCCGTTATTGTCCGTTCCCGCCTAGGTGATGTTGATAAGTCAGACAACTTGGATTTGGATTTGTAGTGGTCCTGGCAAAATTGAGATATCTGGGATCGAAATCTGTACTATACTTTGAGTATCAGGTTGATGTTCATAAAACCCATGCCACAGGCATACCGACAGACATATTTCAACTGCTCGACGTGGCTGTCGCTGCATGGACCACCACTCTATACCGTCCCTTCGCCCCTTTCAGAGTCTTAGCCTTGAGCTTCGCAGCCGCCCGGCCTTTTGCTCTCTCTTCTTTCGCAGCCTTCATGTCCTTCGGCGCGCTAGTGCGCACCTGTTTCACCCGCGTCGGCGCCAACTTCAGCGAAGTGGTAGGCACGCGCCAAGGAGCAGTGAGTGTCGGCACAGATGGGAGAAGAGTGCCAAACAGGTCCAGTCTTTCAGCGCCCTCGGTGACGGCGAGTACGGCGACCCTCCGCAGCCCTAGCGCGGCCCCTAAAGACGCCTCTGCACCTCGTGGAAGGGTAACTAGCTTGATAGCATCTTCGACCCTCGAAATCGAGTTGTGCGTAGCCACCAAAGGTGGAATGTGTGCGATCAGTAAAGGTGGGTCGATGTCTGCGCGGCAAATGAAAATTAATTTGATCCTAGGGGATAGAGGGGTTTGGGTGGTTGTAGAGGCAGAGGCGTTTGCAGTTTGAGGGTCCTTCGACGCCGGGGGGTTGGGGCCGCCGGAAATGGTCACAGGAGTTCTGGCAAGAGTAAGCTGGCCTTCCAGTGAGCGGGTAACTTCGTTGATGCCTGTAATGAGGTGCTCTAGCACCGATGGCGGCTCAAGTTGGCCTTCCGCACCCAAATCCTTATTCACGACCCCGTCATCGACCACGGGCATCTCATTCTCGAGTTGCGGTTCGTCCATATCCTCTGTAGCCCCATTTCGCTTCTTCTTCTGATGCCTCCCTTCTCCTCGCGTCCGCTTCCGCTTCTTTCCGGCGCGATAAATCGCCATCCCTTCCACGAGAGTGATAACCATCGCGAGGAACTGGTTTTGCACGTTTATCGGTACACTCGGCCTGTGTCTCCGTCAGTAAACCTTATCCTTACCATCTACGCGGTAGCCTGACCATGCTATGTGAAAGGGGCTGTCAAGCACTGGCTTGTATACTGCTTTTCGTTCCGCTTGGGAATGTGCCTTGGCCCGATTAGACTGGTGCGTGTGCGTTTTGGCGGACATGAGGGGGAAGAGAAGAACACGATCGACAGCAAGCACGTGCAACGACTCGACCAACTGCACCAATTCAAATCGTGACTCATTTCTGCATCCTGACTGCTCGCGGCCAAGAGTTCTAGAACTGAACGAATATGTCTGCATCCACTCCGCGGAATGATATTTAACTCTATGCAGATCGGCAACTTCAAGGATTGGCGTATGCTGTGAGGCGAAATGTGCCGAAAATAGGTAAGATTGAATAGCGATGCTGCAATCTGAACTTGGATTGGGGGAGCTGGCGGCAGATGGTCTTGTGCTCAATCGTGTTTGATCTAGACTTTCAAATGAAGCCACGATCACATATACTCAAGTACAGCTAGGGTGTGTTACTTCGCTGTAACAGTGCTAACTGACAATGGCGACATTTATATTGTTCGCCGGCGCTTATAGCTAGCGCCTCGTTTCTTTCATTCTTGTCACGCGCGCATGCCACCTTGGATTCTGTTCCGATTCATGTGTGCTCTATGTCAACAGCTCACTGTCATCAGCCGTGACATATACACAAAAACGCACATGCAGATACGGATACCTCTTGGACTTCCCGGATCTTGCGCAAACCCAGACTCGGATGACTCAAATACAAGTAACAAAGGCTGCCGAAATCAACATGCCGTCGTATTTACAGGTTTAGGTTAGCTTTGATTGCATCTCTCAGCATTACAGTATCTGATCTCTCGGATCTCTTTGACTGATTGGTATTCTCAAAAAGGTGTGAAACTCGGCCTTTGCCATTGCCAGTACTCACCAGTACAGAGACAGAAGGCGCAGGCGCCTAAACGAAGAACACTCGATTTTACGACCCCCATTCTAGGCCCGCTCAGCGGCGTATCTGCCTGCAGAAAAAAGCATGGTTCAATCTCCCTCTCCCATATTTATCTTCGAGCGGGATGGCTTGGGCAGGCAGGACGCTTTATCTGAGTCGCCTTTCCGACAGAGAAGCGTTGTGCTGTCGTTCACCACCCAAGGACCCTAGACGCCGATTTCGTATAATCGTGCTGTCCGTGCGACGATCCATTTCTATGACGTGACTTCTTACAGGTACCCATAAACCCGCCCCGTAAGTACTAGACGCCGGGGTGGTGTATTTGTTTGTGTCCTGTGACTCGGCGTCCACCGACACTACTTCTGTTAGATGAATATATAAAGGGTGACTCCGCATGAGTCTTGGAACAACCAGCCTCTTTCCCGCTCAGATTTTAATCGCTTCCAAATGCCCGCCCTTCTCTCCACCTCCGCCACCTCTGTCGTTGCTTACGACGACGCTAGGGCGCTACCTGAGAGCGCTCTTGCTGCCCTCGCTGCGCATCCTCGCGAGTCTAACGTCGTTCTTTCTGGCGTGGAGAAAGCTCTAGCCCGCACCGACGCCCCCAAACGCAAAGAGCATTGGGTTGTCTGCACTACAGATGACGCCGTCGAATTTGTGCTGTCGTGTACGGAGGGCGTGATAGGATCATATCCCGTGTTCATCTACTCCACACAACCATCATCCGATCTCAGGGACGACTTTCTGCACCACCGACTCACCCTCCTCGCCCAAAAGCTTGTGAACACCGTGGGCGTGGCCCGTGTGTTCTCGGTATTCGCATTGGAAAGGGTCACGCAGGTGTTTCAGCACTTATGGTCACAACTTACGGGCATCGCAGCCGATCCGACACCATATTATGCTGCAACATTCACGCATTGCGACAAGAGCTCATTTGTTGAGCATGCGCCAATATTATGCCCGTCGTATAAATTTGATCTGCGTCCCGCCGTCGAGACCGATATACCCGCTGTTGCAGATCTGTGCTATGGTTTTGCCCAAGGCTCGGTAATTGACTCTAACCTTGCCTCTCGAACGCCATTTGATATAATAATCAGGAGCCATTTGTCCTCTCACCTGAAGGCGCCCTGAAAGAAGCGGCCGTTCTCGTGAGGAGCAAGCAAGTATGGGTGCACGATCTTCAGCGCGGTGATAAGCCTATGGAGATCGCATCGATTGTCTGCTTCACTCGTCAAAGCACGACCGTCGCTGCCATCACGAAGGTTTACACCAATCCGCTATGCAGAAAGATGGGCTGTGCAGAGCGCCTCGTTCGCCGTGTCACACAAATGTGAGTCTCTGGTGTACCCCCAATCCGAGTTGCTTACTGAGCTTTTATGCCCAAAGCCTCCTAAAATCGAAGTTGAGCGTGGTGCTCTATGTTGCGCACGAAAATCAGGCCGCCGCGAATGTCTATCATCGTGTAGGCTTCCAGGGACTCGATCAGCCGGAACAGTCTGTCGAAGGTGTCGAATCGTGGCTAGAGATTGGCTTCGACACCAATGTGGTTGAGCTAGGTCATTGGTAAATAATTCTTAATACCTTGCCCGCAGTTTTCTTTGATTTCATTTGGCTGTACATACTATTCCACATTGCTATCGCTAGTCGGACATACAATTGTATACATACCAAAATCTACTTCCACATTCCAGCATACAACTCTATTAATGTATACATCCCCACTCTGATTTCTTGTACCATCTACATAGCGCTACTCAATTACAACTTCTTGTCAATTTCCGGATGTTTTAGCCGTGTCAACGAGCATGTCGGGGCGGCTTGCGGCGCCGCGGTGACTGTCAGCCCTACCGCGACGCGCGCTCCTACTCCTCACCACCATCTCAATTTAGAACAGAATGTTGGCAGAAAGCGCACAGCGTCCTGAGATTAGGCACTCTTATTCTTATGCATCCTCTACCTCTCAGTACAGTGCGACCTCGGAAAATCTACTTGACGCCTATACTGGCGAGAGGTCAAGCTCCAAACACTCTATCGTGCCGCCTATACGAAGACACACAGTTGATTTAGAAACGAGCATATCAGGACATGTTCCAACGCAAAGATCTCTTGCTGCGATGCGAGGACTTCTTCGGGCTGAAGTTGGGGACTCTATGGTTCAGATGGATGTCTATGGTACTGGGTTTGAAGATGGACAACGTATCGCTCCACCGCCTGTTACAAATCCGAGATGCTCTCAAGATGGGGACCTCGTATCCGATATTGGACTGATACGTGATGATACATTGCTGGGCCTAGATGCACATCCGGCAAGGACCGCGGCCGAGTTGAAGTCTTTGCTTGGTGACAACTCTTCGCGCTTGAAGCCTGGAGCAGCGGTTATCCCCCCACCAAGCCCTTCAATCAATACACATGGGAGATCTATCTCACAGCATGGGAAGGTGCTAGCTCTGGAACAAGCGAAATCTCGGGTGCGTGTCCAGGTCGATATCATCCTAGAAACCGATACCTGCGTTCAAGGGAGCATTGTCTCTGGCAAAGTACAAGTACACGTCCGGGAGACTTTCAGAACTGAGCCGCCTGTCTGGCTGGGTAAGGCTAGGGTCCGCATAATTGGCTTTGAATACATCAACGAGAACGATCGGCACACATTCTATCAATGCACGACCTCGCTGGCAACCAATACCGCTTCTCTGTATAGTTCTGCTGCCGATGACGAAGGCTTTGCTGAGGCGCGAGAAGGGTCCCATTGCTTTCCTTTTGCGATTCAGCTCCCCCTGGACGACTCTTGTGGTGTTCCAATGGGCGTCATTCAATCTCATTCTGGGGCTACAGTCAGATATATCGCCATGGCGTGAGCTGGTCATCCTACTTCCTGTATTGCCGTGCTAATCGTTCCCACTATAGGTCATTCAAAGTGAAATGCCCTGCCACGAATGAGCGCTCCATAGCTCACTTCTATCGGAATTGTGAGATTTGGCCGCGGTTAGAATATGCGAATCTTACCGCCCCGGCATCAGAGCCCCTTTCTGCACAAGTTTCCAAAGGCATCTTCCTCGGAGGCAAGGGCAAGATTATTCTGACTGCTGAGTTGCATCGCTTGAATTGGTTTGCGGGACAACGATGTTACTTAACCTTTTCTATCACCAACAATACCAAGAGAGCCGTTAAGCGACTCACGCTAGCACTCGTGCGGACGACGACCGTGTTCAAGCCCAAACCACATCTCGATGCGCTACCTGGGGCCTGTCCGGATCCCGATGCCTGTCAAACATCAACCACACGAAAGCAGGTGGCAACGAGCGTGTTAGAGATGGCTCATACTGGTGAGAAGGGTCACGCAAGTGCGAAGGGGTGGTGGACAGGTGTGCCAGCAGGCCAAAGACTGGATTTCTCGCACTACCTAATACTGCCGGTGCGCCTTCCTATGCACCTCAATGCACATGATTATTGAATCCAATTTTCAGGCTGATGCGCTGACGTTCACCCGCGTACGCCTGCTCGAAGTGGCGTACAATCTCCGCGTTACGATTGGTGCTGGCTCCCTTGGAGCAGACGTCCATGTTGTTCTCCCTATCCGTATCTTCAACCTTATCTCCGTCGATCCTCCCGTCAGTCGTGTCTTGCCACAGAAAACTACCAAAATCATCAACAAGGAGCCTTACACCGTCCGTGAGCTGCGGCTATTAGAACGTACAGGGACGGCGCACACTTCAAAGCAGGACAGCAGGCTCGCAGGAGGCTCTTATGTATATGACGAAGAGACAACACCGCGTACTAGCGCAACTGCGAGGTTCGATGATATTGCCCAAAGTCTTCAGCGATACCGGTCGAATTCCGAGACGTCATTATCCGTGTGCGAGGAAAACAATGACTACGCAGAACAACATCAGGCGGCTAGCTCAGTCGTGGAACTGCCGGAGTCCTTTGCATATCGCAACTTGCATCCTCAGTCCAGCAGACCGTTGTCCTTGTCACGCCCGAGATTCGCGCTTGTCGATCCTGGCCCAGGACCTGTAAGACGACCCACGTCTTTCGAGAAACGAGTTCAAAAGAAAATACACGAGCATGCCTCTGAACCTGCCGAGACAGTCGCAGTGGGCGCCGACAAGGCTAACAACGGAGGGGTGACTTCCTTGGAGCTGTATGATCTCCCACCAGTCGACGGAACTCGTGAAACTTCTGCCCAGGCGGTCGGTCAGCCTGAACATAGGCCTCCCTCAGAAATTAGATGGAAACCAGTGGAATCACTCAATCTGCCCACGCCGCCTTTCAGCAGGTTCACCACGCCAACATCATCCGCTGCCTCTTCACCGACTAGTCTTGTCCCAGGTGTTCCATATAGGCCTTCACATTCAATGCCCCGTCCACCAATGGTTGTGCATCGAACCGACCCGGGCCCATCGCCTGTGCATCAAGGGCCCAAGGAAGAGTACCACCTACCTCACAGAAAATCAGAAACTTTCGTTCTGCCCGTCTTCAGAACGCGCTCAGAAGAACCTGGGGTTGCAAGAATCCCGTTGCATCGCCATAGCAGCAGTGTTGGTCATGATCCTTTGCCTGCCCTCAAAGGATCAGGGTTTTCTGTGAAGTCGAGGGTGCAGGAGGTGGAAGTGAAGGTGGAAGATTTGAAGCGGCGCACGGATGGCATGGTGCCTTTTTACCATTGATTGTCTATGGATTACAACGCGTAGACTTCGAAATATAACTATAGGATAATTGAATGAATTCATAGTTACAATTGCTGCAGTAGGAATTAATTGATGACAACGCCACCGTTGGCATGGATGATTTGGCCGCTGCACATGCTGAGTGTCAGTCATATATGAAGAGTAAGAAACCTGAAGCATACCTGATGTAGCTAGAATCGGCGCTTGCCAGGAAGACAAAGCAGGTTGCGATTTCAACAGGTTGTCCGGCACGTCCGATGGGTGTGGATCCGCCAAAGGACTTCTTAGCATCTTCTGTCATCGTGGCGGGGATGAGGGGCGTCCAAATTGGTCCGGGTGCAACACCTGCAGGCATGGCTCCCGTGAGCATGAATAAGATGTACGCAGAAATAAATGCTTACAATTGCACCTAATCCCTTTCTCCCCGACAATTTGATTGCTTAGACCTCTACAAAATGCGATCATCGCACCCTTCGTAGCGGTATAGTCAAGCAGCTCTGGATGCCCAACGGCGAAATTGATGCTCGCGTTGAAGACGATGGTAGGCTGGCTCTCATGCGACTTCTCCAGTTCTGGTATGGCGGCCTTCGTGAGGTAGAAGAAAGAGTGTACATTAGTGTCAAAGGTGGTGTGCCATTGCTCGGTAGGAAGAGTGACGACGTCGGTGTGGGCCGACTGTGTGCCATGATTGAGAATCAGGGAATGCAGTTCCCCGTGGAATTTGATGTGTTTGGAGACAAGCTCTTGGCAGGCAGACTCAGAAGTGAGGTTGGACGGTACAAGAAGTAATTTCCGGGAGTTGGATGTCTTGTTGTGGATAATTTTTTCCACATCCTTGGCCTCTTGTTCTTCTTCAGGAAGGTAAGTTATCGTCAAGTCCGCTCCTTCAAGGGCTGATGCAGATTGTGAGCAAGGCGACTTGAATTGTAAACTGGGGAAAGACATACCGAACAGAAGAGCAATACTACGACCTATCCCCGAGTCTGCACCTGTGATTATCACCTTCCGTCCTTCGAGCTTGCCAGCTGGCTTGTACGGCTTGCCATCGGCCGTGATATCATCGATGGGTTGCGGGTCGAGCTTGCGTTGCGAGCCAGGAGCGGAGTCCTGGTTCTGGACGGGAGGGATGTATCCTTTGGTGAATTCTTTGGGAATAGGCATGATGGTGGTCGTTGAGAACGTTGTGAATGGGGCTAAGAACTGAGCGATTGGAATATATATACTGGCCTGGACGAAGAATTGACGTCATAGATTACCAACGCCCTCCAACGCGGTCCGTCGATGTCCAGCTCTCTGTTAGATGAGGGTCATGATGCGTCGGTGCGTATCAGCGACGTATATAGAAGAACAGAGTGTCCACAGCGCGAAGGGTACCAGACCGTGACGCGACGCCATCCTGATAAGACACGTGATCGTGGCGCAGGCACAGCCAACTGAAGAACTTCATTGAGCCGAGCGGTAATAAAGATATCATAAGTACAGCAGCAACTGAGATGTACAGGATAGAGATGGCAACTAGAGAGCAATAATGCCTCATGCCTGGCTCATGAGCTGTCCGGGCCGACATGCAGCTTGAAACGAGTGTGCAGCGGGCCAAAAGAGGGAGAGCATGCAATGAGATGGAATAGAAAAGCGAGCAGATAGTGACATGGAATTTTAATAGCCTGAGCGGCATATGTTACGTAGTCGGAAGATCATTAGTTTCAGAATCTGCGGTGTCTGCCGATTTACCTGTTATTCGCACAGGAGAGCAGAGATAGGAGATATATAGCTCTTCATTCCGTCGCCAGTTCAGCCGTATTCCGGTGAGATGGCAACAGGAACGACGTGAGCTGGGGGTCCCCGAAAAAAGCGCTGCGCATTTGCTGTCATGGTATGTAGAGCGGCTCGCTCTTTCGCAGAGTAGATATTTATCTTCCTTCTATAGCTGATACATCAGCTTTTGGTGGCGTGCAACAGTTCAGGCGGTTTTGACAGGTCCACATGTTGTAGGGTTAGGGCGTTTTCGCAGGGTGCTGGGAAGATTTTAGCAATTTGTAGCTGGTGATATGCGTGATGTGAATGCTTATGAGCATGAACATGCCAGGGGCCGCATGCACTTGACGAAGAGCCCTGCAAACACCGAATCGCTCTCTCGTCGTGCCGGCTGTGTGCGACTGACAGGCATATCTGCCATACCACCCAACTGATTAGACGGGGATCCAAGCCACGTCCTATTGGGCAGCCACCATCGAGTGGTGGCGTTCGGTGTTGTCGCTTCTTCGCGAGAGACGCGTCCTTGTCGCCACTGCACGGGGCTTTTGTAGACGCTGACGTGACCGTAATTAGGAGGCGTTCGACACGTGTATGCAGATAGCAGGGAATGACATTGAGGGAATGCCGGCTCCCTGGATGATTGAGAATGGCACACGACTAGTGGGGCAATTGGTGAATTGGTGGGGTAGGCGGGTGGAGGGATGGCAGAGGGTCGGCTAACAGTGCGCGTCGCGGGAGTAATGAATGCTGGAGTTGTGCTGCTGGAGCTGTACTCCTGAAGGTAGGGACCTTTAGATTACAGGCTTCGTAGCATAATAGGAGATAACGGATGGGAAGGTGATCGCAGTCTACAAAAAGGGTTGCCTCAACAAGGTTGCACGGATGCCTAACAGCGCAAATCCGCTAGCAATAACGCGTGAATGAGCGTCATTCAATAGCCGGCCGGGTTCATCGGAGTAGATTGGAAAAGGTTCCTGCGAGGGTATTCGCAAGATCGTCATAGCCAAGCGAAGACATCAAGGTCCTGGGCTGACAGTGACCCTGAGCGGATGCGAAATATTAATCTAGGACGCATACACGTTCGGGTACATCATTACTGGTGTTGAGTGACAGAGCGTCAGATGGATGGCGCCAAAAAGTGCACAGAGCGGCTCAGTCTGAGTAACCGACGCAGAGCCGCGGACCTGAATGTGTAAGACAGGCTATTTTGCCCCAATCCTAAGCCAGGTAGATAGACGTGGAGTGCGAAGAGCTTTCGAGAAGGGGTCCGATAAAGCCTCGAGGTTGCGGATCAACGCGTTTAACATCAAGTGGGAACCCCCTGTGAAATAAAGAGATTGGACCCATCGGCACCAAGCAACGTGGACTTGGGTGGAGTCGGTGAAAAATCTGGAAGTAGTGAGCTCGAGAGTGCGCAACCCACGACGCGTTTGTGCCAAGAAGCAGTTAACATGCCCCACGAGAGTCTAGACGTTCATTTCAATTCAAGGGCTTTAGGTTATCGTGGATCGTGGGTGGGAAGATACGTGGATGGCAGGGAGGAGGAGAACGCGTGACGTCGATAGTGTCCGGGATTGCACTGCTTAAACTTTTACACCATCGCACTACCAGAGACTCCAACATTTTCTCAACCATTCGCTACAGTACTGCCTGTCTCTAAGCATACTGCCTCGAGGCCAGGAAGCTTAGTGATCCCCCTTCTTTGGCGAAGGTGTCTGAACACGAGTTTGTGACGCTGTACTGTTCCTCTCCTGCCAAAACTGCGCTACGGATCAACACATACGCAAGGCCGTCGAATTGTTCTCCGTCGTTCGGGCTCCTGTAGGCCTGCAGGACCCCTCAATCAATCCGATTTCATCCCAGTATATAACATCGATCGTCCGGTCCTCCGCACCCGAGGTCTCGTTCGTTCAACCTCTGCTTTTCTGTTCATTGTGAATTGCAATAGTTTCTCGGCCATTGCTGCGCTTTCCCCGACACAGCTCAACAAAAGTCCTCTTAATCTTTCTAGAACGTCCAAAGTCAAACAGCTATGACTTCTGTACTAGGTCTCCCAGCGATCTCCCCCGAAATCAAATCCATCTCGCCGTGGTTGCAACGCGCCGACGAATTGCAAGTGAAGGAACCCGTCATGGCATACTGGTGTAGATACCTCTACGCAGCCTACATCTTATCAAGCTGATGGTCGCGATTATAGGTGCCTACTTTGCAGCGCAGACGGGTATATCCCTCAAAGTAAAATCACCACCTGCACGAGACCTGCTGTTCGCTCTCCTCGGCGTCCTAGAGAAGATGAAGCAGGAGCTTGGTCCGAGTGACGCCGTCAATGTCGAGGCGGTCAGCTCGGCATACGTTGAGAATTTTGCTCTGAAGGTGTTCGCGGCTGCGGACAACGAGGACCGAGCGGGCAAAGCGACGAGGTGAATAAATTGCATTTGATTTCCTCAGTACCTGTCGACACTAATGATAGGACTTTTCAAGGTCCACCGCGAAGAAGTTCCTTGCCGCTGCTAACTTCCTGGAGGTCCTGAAGATATTCCCGCAGACTCCCATTTCAGAATCCGTTCGTCGCTTGCCCCCTTGATATGCAAGTCTTTCCTGACCATCATTTGCAGTCTGTGGAGAAGATCAAATACTCGAAATGGAAAGCTGCAGACATCGCCAAGGCATTCCGCGAGGGCCGCAAACCTGCCTCAGGGCCCGCCGGTTCCGAGTTGGACTTGGAGTTCGAGCTCCCAGAGCAGCCCATCGCGGCCTCGTCCTCTTCACCGCCCAAGGCTAGCAGCTCTTCGCCCCCTCTTCCGCCTCCCCAAACTCTACCCACGAAGCAGTCTTCGCCTCCAACACTGGCACGGAAGATTTCGCCCAAGCGAACTTCCCCACCCCCTGTGATGAACGCTGACGATATCGCACGTGCCAACATAGCTCCCCGCGAGTTCCAGAGTTTAGCTCGCAAAGATGGGTACACCGAAGAGGTTTCTAACCCTGGCACCTGGAGCACTGCTGCGACTCCCGGGTCCGACGCTGGCGAGCACCTACGTCGGGTTACAGGCGAAGTGCCAGACTCTGATGCGCGTAGTAATACGAAGAAGCCTGCAAGAGGCACCAGTCGCCTGCGCAGCGCCTGGGTGAGTGGGGAGATAGAGGATAAGCCTGAGGGGGAGGATGAACAGGATGGCCCAGACGATGGGTCTCCAAAGCGCACCGTCCGGTTCACGCCATCTGTTACCGGCGGGTTGACCCCACCCGTGACATCTGCATCTTATACCGCCGCTCCCTTGGATGTGCAAGGATCATCAACATCGCCTACTACTACGCCTAGCACCGTTACACCGAGAGACATCTTAAGCACGAGCCACAAACGGCAAACATCCTCCTCTTCCATTCCTACCAGCAGCAGCCCGCCCAAGCGCACACGCGCAGGCTCGACGTCACCATCTAATGCGCATGGGTCAACCCCGACACCGATCACGAAGCCATCTGCGGGCCGTCAGTTGTCGAACACGACAACCACCTCTGAACCCCTATCCACTGGCACAGGCATTGGCGGGGGCTCGGCGGCGTCTTCTTCCTCATCGCCACCTCGCTCCGCATATCTGTCTTCGTCCCCTCCCCTTGCCTCGACAATACTGGCACAGCCTTCTGCGCCCCCTCTCTCTTATGCCACCGCGGATAACGGGGGATACTCGCCCCCATCGACGCCGCCGGAGCTGACGCCGCAGGTGATTGCGAAGGCGCAGAAGCACTGCCGCTTCGCAATCTCTGCGCTGGACTACGAGGACGCGGAGCAAGCGCGAAAGGAGCTGAGAGCTGCACTGGCGGTCCTTGGTGGATGATCAGGAGCGGCAAATCAAGGTGCATTCTCTGGGCAATGTGTTCTCTTGGGGTTCCGGGATATACTTAATTTCTACTCCATCTCCATCCTATCTTTACTTACTCGCGGGGCTCGCTTTTTTATGCAGCTTTCTTATTCGTGCATTGCCATCTTGATTTTCATTTCCCTGTAGCAACAACCGCATAGTGGCTTTTGACTTGGTCTGGAGGTTTGGTATTTGGATCGTCTCGGTTCTGGAAACCGATTTATCATGGAATAGTGACAGAATAGTATGCAACGTAAAAGAAGAAAAACACTGAACGCGGAGCACAAACTAATACAAGACGGCCTCTTATCCACCTAAGATTATCAACACACTATGTTTTAGTTCAAAGAAAGGAGAAATGAACATTGGCAAGTGAAAACTATAGGCTGTAGCCGCACTAAAGAGAGATTGGCAGCGTTCGACGGGATCTTCAAATCCCGAGCGTGAATCTGGGCGATCCACCTGTCAACCCTTTCAACGCATCCAGCAATTCTCTGTCCTCGGCCTCGAGGATACCGACAGCCGGTTGAACCTCGCCAATGAACGGCAACTCGTCCACCTCACATTCCGTCCCCTCCTCCGGTAGCTTTCCATCGTAGAAATAAGCCCGTATATTCTTCGCGCTGCATATCGATGGAGCAGATAAAGAACAGTGGCCATTCGAATTTTGGACCAGTAGCCCGGCGCCTGCATAACGCTCGCGGACGGCCAGCGCATCTGTGAGTGGGGTGACAGGGTCAAAGCGTGGGGACACCACGAGGATCGGATGGGAGGTGTTCGCAGCACCCAACGGGCCTTTGTACCGCCACTTTGCAGATATACCCCACTCGGCGCACTTGATGTTCAGGGATCCCCACAAGGGCGCACCGAAGGGCGATTTTTTCATCAGATCAGAAAAGTGCTCTGTGAAGTTGGGCGAGCCTTGAGCGGGCACAACGCCGTCACCACAAGCAATAGCATTGAAGGTGACCGACGTTGAAGTAAGCCACGGTTTCGGGACTTGGCAATTGCATTCGGGATTGGCCTTAAAGATGTCGGGGATGAGCGCAAGAACTGATGCATTGCGTTGTTCCGCGGCCAACAGGATAGCTGCAAGCTCAGGGTAGAGCTTGATTGGCGAATACGTTGCTTCGAACATAAGCGAGTGCAAGATCTTTCTGGTTACCAACGTTGGACCGTTGAGTGTAAAGGGTATTGATATCGGGTTGTGATCAAGTGAACTCAATATGGTGTCGACTCGCTGCTGAATCTGGAGCACGCTTGAAGCGTAGAGTGAGCACTTCAGGGGGCCGGCTTCGTAACAGAACTGGAAAAAGGATTTCAATACGTCTTCCGTCGAGTCGAGGTTGGTAGCCCAGTTCATTGCCCTATAGTCATGGCCATCATATACACCATCAATGACTACGCGCCCGACCTTATCTGGGTACATAGCAGAGAAGTATTGGCCGAGGATACTGCCATAACTCTACAAAATGGATGTGAGTAGAAGAGCTAGCGGAATATTGGTGACTCACGAATCCCCAATATTGAAGTTTCTCTTGACCGAGTTTCTCCGAGATGCGAAGCATATCGGTCGCAACACTCGCAGTCCCCATGAACCTCCCAATCTCCGAGGTATTGATCGTCACATCGATGTTGTTCTTTTCATCTATACCGATGGCACTTTGGCAAAGTTCGCTTATAACTCGTTGGCGGCTTCGGGCCAGAGGTATGGAGGTATCAGACGCATTGAGGAGCGGTCCGTCTTGAATGGTCCATAGTTTCTCTTGTGACTCTGATTCAAAACAAAACGCCCGTGGCGTTGTCGCCCCGATTCCTCTGGGATCAAAACCTAGGATGTCGAATTCTGGGCCAACGATCTTGGATAGGTTACGTCCCCAATTATTCACGAAAAAGGTCCCTGAGCCACCTGGTCCCCCGGGATTGACTAAGATCGTGCCTACACCCGAGCTTAAGCCGTGCTCCAATGTGCGTTCATGAAGAATGGGGCTTACCTTTGTAGTTGGCCAAGTCGGTTGCAGGCAACATCTGCATTGCGACCTGCACGTTGGAACCATTGAGCGCAAGATAGTCAAGTGGCAGGATGATTCGAGCGCATTTAAACCCATCAAAACAAGGAGCCCACTCGACACTCTTAGATGGGGGCAACTTTTCACGGGGCCACAGTCAGCTCTGTGAACCAAGCCAGCCTACCAATAAATACAACTCACAGAGTACCAGTCGAAAGTTTTATTGGATAGATTCAATGCAAGGGAGCGTGTAGCCTGTTCCTCACGCCAGAGTGACTTTGCCCAGAGGCAAGAGCTTGCTATCAGAACTACACTCGCTACAGTCCAGCATGATCGGTGACGCGGTCTTCTGAAGTGTTGCTGGCGCAGGATATTGGGTTCATCTAGTTGCATGGATTTGGTCGCAGAGATATCAACGTAGCCAGCCATGGCGCCAGTGCTGGATGAGAACAAAGAGCCCTGATCATGCTGCGCATTGAAGATGACAGTTTTGGTTACACATGCACATGGACTTGCTGAGGGAACCCGAACTCAGGCCGCACTACCTCGGGATCATTAAGTTGTTGACCTCAGTTGTTGGGTTAGGGTTAGTGGCCTGTTCTCGTCTTCATGCCTCTTCTACCTCCAGGCGTCAGCGAGATCAAACAAGCTGGTCGCGGCACGGAGGAGCCATCAGAGCCTGATGCTAGTGGGCCCTTTACTGCACTAGGGGACGAAAATCCGCAGACAAAATCTTTCTCGACACCGCACGATGCCATTCTCGCCGACCTCCATGGCTACAATCGCGTTTCTAGCGCAGAGCCCAGTAGCATCGCACCCCGCAGCGACGCTCTGAACCTTCCAACTCCGCAGCTGACCAATCCGTACTCCAATGCGCTCTTCTCCGCTCAGTCTCCTACCTCTGAGCGTCTTCTCGACCCATTTACCGGCGCCCATATCGGGGATCAACTGGACGAGGACGAACTTGACGAGAACTCAAACTCAAAGATGGAAGAGGATATGTGGAGTCATTTGTCCCAGATCCTCAAGTTACAGAGCGTCATCGCCGAGAAACATGTCAAAATGGAGGGCATAGGCCTGAAAAAACCTGGAGCCTCGCGCGGGAAAAGCAAAGGCCCAGGCGTCCCACGGCGCTCTAGCACAAATATTGGCAAGCGTTGGGAGCAAGGCGCGGACGTTGACGATGAGGCAGATGAGGAGGCACAGCGAAAGAGCGAGCTGGAAGCGGAGTTTGCGGGTTTGGGCGATAAATTTACATGGCGGAAAGACGCCATTGACGGAATCATGAAGAATGTATGTCGCGTCCAAGCTTCGTTCTCACCAAGTTGACCTGTATCTGATGTGTCTGGCTTGTAGTTGGAGGAGCTCTCGTCCGCAGTGACCACCTTCCACGCCCTGCGTACCCCAACAATCAAGTTTCCCAGTGCATCGTGTTCTTCTGGCCCGTCCGCTGAGAGCAGGCGCGAATCACAGCTTTCGTCACCACTATCTCAGTCTCAACAAGGTCCAAGCTCGCCCGGAGCCCCGCCTTACACATCGCTTTCTGCGCCGGCTGCGCTCAGTCCGACGACAGCTAAACCGACCTTGGCGCGCTTGCTGCCAGTGCACGACGAGCACCCACCCCCTGTTGTTGACAGTCCTGTGTCGATGAACGAGAGCATACCAGAAGGCCATCACTGAATGCTACTTGCTCTCCCGCTCTCTAGCAATCCCAGATACTGGCCCTTTTGATTATGCGCCCATAAATCGCTTGGGGGACTTCTCGGTGAACGGTTTGAAGGTAAAACTGCGGAACTTTGACGTGAGTGTACTTTCTTCCGTTTGGTCCTTGCGACATCTCGAGCTGACAATACCAGACTGGAAACGCGTATCGCTGCTGCGTTGCAATCGAATCAAGACTCGATAAATATTCTCGCACCAATATCATGCTTTGTTTGGTCTGTTCAACCTGGTTAGATTAAACAATCACATTAGCCGGTAGCCAGGCTCTGCATCTCAAATTTCCATTCAAATGAGTGTTTATCCAGCTCACACGTCGCGACTTTCACCTTGAGGATGACAACATGCGATCGGAGGTCACATTTGCTTGCTGAGGTGATTCATGCTACTCTCAGAGATGAATTTGTAACTCAACGTTACTTCAATGGGCAGATTGCAACTTATGCTTCCCCTAATATTCGGTTGGTTTGGACTTGCCCCTTGGCTGATCTTCCCGACCCCCCTTGGATATTGAATCGTGAGAGCAAAACGGCTTATCGGCCGATATGGACTCGATCTAGCGAACCACCGAGTCGGAGGTCCTTGGACGGCCTTCACTTGTCTCAGATCACTGACCGTTTGACTCGTGCCTCAGCCCCGCGGGCATCGCGCGCAGCCTAGCACTACAGTCTACACGCGCCGCCAGCAGAAAAAGACATTACACACGTCGGGTCCGAGACTGATACTCCTCATTGTCAGAGACGCTCTGGACGATTCGAGCGATTCTATGAAGGCTCAGGTCCCGCTATTGGATGGCGATCTAATGACATGGGTCACTACCTGCCAGTACTGATAGGCGTACGAATCGACCTAATAACAATTCGACTTCCTGAATGGACATCATCCATGATTATCCCAAAGATTTTTTTCAAGCCAAGATATCTGACAATGCGCTGCGACAATTGCTTTAAGAGTGAGCCCTACTATAATCACATTCCGGCTGGCTTCAGAACTCCATTTTCCAACAATCTGTCCACAAATACCGACTGGCTGAATTCCAGGTCCGTCGCAGACGATTTTGCCAAGAATGGGTTCAAATTTGTGGCGCCGGATTTCTTTGACGAACCCGGCCCGGCTGAAAGGATGGGCTTCTCGGGTTTGGCGGTGTTGGTTGTCGACTCGAACACAAATAGTGGCCAGGGACGCATACGGAGGCATATGGCCCCCGAGACTCGGAAGCACGTCGATACGGGCATCACTGCATTTTGAAGAGCGACGGTGTGAGCACATTTAGCGGTACTGGGTACTGTTTCGGGGTACGAGCTCTTTCGAGATATAAAAGCAGGTTTTGATTTTCCTTTCAATTCGACAGGCGTTTGATCTCGCTCTCGACTACGAAACGACGGTCGCCGCCATCGTAGCCCACCCATCCTTTATCGAAAACCCACAGCACTTTGAGGTATGTTGGACAGTACGTCAATCACATCAGCTTTCACATGCTCTATATATAGGAATCCTGAGCGCCGCTGAGGCACCACTTCCCATTAACTCAGTTGGACCAGACTTTGCATTCTCCGTAGCGGCGTAGAGGCTCAGGCTCAAGCCGACACGGTTCTTGTGGGTGGACGGTACGTGTCAGGACATGCGCACGAGCATTTTGAGAGATGTTCACAACGATTTGCTGTTCATGCATATCTGAGTGACCCCGTAGCCAAGGCGGAGAAGGAGGGCGCATTCAAGAAGAGCATTGCTTGGTTCAGGAAGTATTTGTGAGCTTGCCATCAAAAAGATATCGATGACTACCATCATGTGAGTCAGTATATATGAAACAATAGCGCTGCTTGTTTGAATTATGGGGAGAATGAAAATTATTGAAGGGCAGGACGGCCCGTACGGCGCAGCGTCTGCGCAGCTGCTTGTACTACGGTCGTAAGATTCCAGTAAGCGTTGATGACTTCGTATGCTGCCAGAGCATGCCAAACGGCGGGGTATGCGGGGCCCGCGGGCGCTGCCGTGGCCTATCGACGGTGTCATTAGCAGTACAGTCTGGCACGGCTTCTCCGGTGACCATCGATCAGCTACCCCGGTTATGATCAAATCCGTACCCCAGACGCGCGTGCAGACTGCGCGCTCTCTTATATAAACATTTTAGACTCTGCTGCCTTGTGCGCAACCGTCATGTCGTTCTTCACCAACCTGCTCGCCAGGCAGCGAGTGTTGCAGCCCGAAAACGCCCAGTTGCTCGCTGTTACATTCGGTGTCGCCAGCTCGCTCTATCTTGCATGGGGCTTCAGCAAACGTGCGATACAAACCATTTGGCCTGCCTTTCTCCCAGGGGAAACAAACCCTGCACTTGTTGCTACCATCTATGAGAACATCACATCGCGACACGAGGACGACGACGAACTGACTGGCGCGGAGGAGTATGATGTAGTCATAGTGGGAGGCGGCACGGCGGGCTGCGTGCTCGCAAGTCGATTGTCTGAGGACCCCAACTTGCGCGTTCTTCTCATCGAGGCAGGCAAAAGGTAAGCATACATATCGTTGAGCTCAATATCGTCTCATATTGGCGTTTCAGCGACTATGAGCACTTGGAGACTCGTGTACCGGCGGGCGTTCCCCGGTTATTTGGCAGTAAAGTCGACTGGAACTTAAAGACGGCACCGGAACCCGAAATGAAAAACCGTACCATGCAATGGCCGCGAGGGAAGGTCCTGGGCGGCTGCTCGTCCATCAACGCGATGTATGTGCATATGCCACCCGCCCATCTCCACATCTACTGACAAGCACTATGTATTCAGGATGTATGTCCGCGGCCCCGCTGCAGACTACGACGAATGGGCTACGAAATACGGCGCGACAGGCTGGTCGTGGGCCGACCTTGGGCCATACTTCAAAAAGTCTGAGAACTTCACACCATCCAAGGACTGGAAAATCGACACGGCCCCACACGGAAAGGGCGGACCGTGGCAGATCAGCTACCCCGCCTACGTGTCCAAGCTTGTCCCCGCATTCATAAAGGGCTGCAACGCCATCGGCATACCCACTGTGCCCGATGTCAACCATGGCAAATCTGGGATGGTCGGTGTCACACGCATACAGACATTCATCGACAATGAGGGACGGCGGAGCAGCACCGCGACTGCATATCTTACCAATAAGGTTTGCGCACGCAAGAACCTCAAGATATCAGTGGGTATGACTGTCACTCGCGTCATTCACGCCACTGGACAGGACGGCGAACTAGTAGCGGCTGGAGTGGAGCTGGCGAGCGCAAAGCACACCCTTGTGCGGTATCGCGTTCGGGCAAAGCGGGATGTCATCCTCGCATGCGGAGCCGTGCACTCACCGCACTTACTCAAGCTCTCCGGCATCGGGCCCGCAGACGAGCTCACGCAGCACGGCATCAAAGTGATCAAAGATCTCCCAGGCGTAGGCGCGAACCTGCAGGACCACCTCCTCATCCCTATGACCGTCAACTGCTCCGAAGGCTACGGACTCAACTACCTCAAGAACCCCAAGGGCGGCCTGTCGCTCTTCCTCCAGTGGCTCGTGCTCGGCAACGGGATGCTCGCGTCAAACCTCGCGGAGTCCGTCGCGTGGGTCCGCGCGCACAACGACCCCGCGATGGTGGACACCGTCAAGGACCTCGCGTCAGCACCTGCGGAGCCGGACATGGAGCTCTTCTCGCTCCCGTTATACTATACGGACATGGGCCAGGCGCTCCCGCCTAACTTCGCCGCGAGCCAGTGGACCCTCGCGCAGATCCCGCTGCGGCCCGACTCCGTCGGCAGCGTCACGCTGCGCGACGCGAGCCCGTTTAGCGCGCCGGTGATTCGCGCGAACTACTTCAGCACGGAGCAGGACCGGCAGATGAGCATCTGGGCGTTCAAGAAGCTTTGCGACGTCGCGAAGGCGAGTGGTATATTTGTGAGCTGGGAGCTGCCCAAGCGCGCGGACGAGCTTAGCGATGGCGAGATCCTCGAGTTCCTGAAGGGAAGCGCGAACACGTGCTACCACCCGTCGTGCACAACCGCTATCGGGAAGGAGGAGGATGGAGGCGTGGTGGATGTGGACTTGAAGGTGCATGGGGTGCGCGGGCTGCGGGTATGCGATGCGAGTATAATGCCGCGAATCACATCGGGGCACACCTGCGCACCAGTTATTGCGATTGCGGAGAAGTTTGCCGATATGTTGAAGAAGGAGTATGCGAACGGCGAGAAGGCATAGGTGGAGGATTTCGCGGTCAATGATTTTCGTGCTCAATCTGTGTGCTCTGCGCTGTATCTATACTAAATACCAATTTCCTGTGTAAATCGCACCCCCGAGACTGTCACATAGGTGCTTGTATTCCTCGGGTCATCAGGCGTATAAGTAAGTAGACATACCAAAGATGTACCATCAAGTCATGCATGAAGCTGGGCGCCTATTTCGTTGAAGAGCTCATCATGGCCGCTTCCATCTCCAACCCTACCCAGGCGTCGAGTTCCGCACCTGAAGATGAGCCAGCTCTCGATGTCAATCTCCTCAAAGAAATTGGCAAGAAAGCACTCATTGATGCCCTGAACTCTGTGAGCCGGCTCTACGCAGCGATGCTTGTAGCTGCTGACCTGCTGCTGCCAGGTGAACGGTGCCAAGACCCTGGTGTTGGATGCGTCTCTGGCTGGACCACTGGGCCTGGTGACCGAAGTATCTCTGCTCAAGGTGAGTTATGGCTTAGATCTGTGCGCTACGCCGTGATCGACTGAAACTGAGACGCTCTAGCAACATGGGGTAGACAAGATGTTCTGGCTTGAGCCAGGTCCATTATCATCCACCACGACCAACGTCGTCTATCTCTGCAGGCCGCTCATACGCTACATCAAAATTGTCGCAGACCAGATCAAGAGACACGCCAAGGAGGGGCAGAAGCACACGTACACGCTACTCCTCGTCCCACGCATATCCACACTGGCGAGCCGTATTT
>JACXVL010000003.1:0-19214 GCA_014898675.1 Athelia sp. TMB
AGTACACTAATTAGCTATGAATAAGCGGGGCCGCTGATGAATCGGCTGACTGAGCCAGATAAGAGTCACAAGACTTGGAACATGAACTTGACAAGGTAACAGTGAATATCAACCCGTGTGGCTGTACTGGTTTATAGATGCCGTGCTCTCGCAATGAGAGCACGGTAGTTTTAAAGGTTCTAGCCGTCCTGGACGGCTGGTACGGTGGCTTTATACATGGCACAGGTTCTAGCCGTCCTGGACGGCTTGTACGGTGGCTTTATACATGGCACAGGCAGGGTCGTGACACAGATGGCACGCTCACTGACATAGACAAAAAGCATTTTGCAGAGATGAGAGCTATTGCAAGCCTCCATATTTCTGATCAAATACTCAGTGTGTTGAAAGTCCCGGGGCCTGAGAAGCTGTGGGCGACCTGCTCTGAAGTTCCAGGCCATCATGTTTCCCAATGGCCTTTTCGGACATCTATTTGAACCCGGAACCAGTTGACATAACGATAACTTCCTTCGAACAAGAGCTGTCATGACTTGCCTATATATTCCAAAACCCCTATGAACTATTACCTACGAACTATACTTCATTTTTCATTTTCACTTATTATTTCTTCATTCGCGTCACGTGACGCTATTGACACCAAGCCACGTGACTGGTCATCACATGTCTAGGATTAGTCACTAGTATTACAAGACAGACCCGCTTTAGTCGGATCGATATCTAAGCAACGGATTATTACATAGTTCAATCTGACTCATCGGGCCCCGCTTCGTCATACATAGTCAGCATGTGATATTGTCTACCTTAGTTTAGGTATTTAGTAAATACGTACAAACATGGTCTGTGCACAGTTAGAATAGTATAAGTAGTAGAGTTCAGCTACCTCGGAGAACCAAGATCTATCCTCTTGTGTTCTCCAGGTAAGCCCCTTTGTATACTCTCGATTTACTTGATAATCAACTTGTGTTCTCCAGACACTTGCGCGTAATGTCTTCACTTCCCTTCGCCCTTGCAACAGAACGCAAGTGTCCCTTGAAGTGATAACAAGTTCACTTAGTCGGATCCGACCATTTACAAGTCACGAAGTTCAAGTCCTAACAAGAGCCAGTTGTTAGACACTTGTGCCGAGTTTGCTGTCAGGGATGGGACCAATGAACACACCCCAGTGGAAGCAAGATTTCTCCAAATCTTTGGTGATCCAGCCTATGGCATCAGCAACTAAATTATCAGTCCATTTGTGGGAGCAGGTGAGAGAACAGAGGTAGAGTTAGAGTGGAATGCGACCATGGCGAGTGTAAGGATAGAGGTAGAGCATGGATTTGGAATAGTTGGGAGCAACTGGCCATTCCTAAATGCAGGATAGAAGATGTATCTCAACTCCTTGCCAGTTGGGAGGTATTATCGTGCAGGTGTGCTACTCAGCAATGCACTGACATACCTAAACAAGAACTAGGTCTCAAGATACTTTGATTGCCAGCCTCCTGAGCTCTTTGACTACTTCCTGGAAACCTGTCGGATTGGCCAACAGGAAACACTTGGATCGGGAGACAGGAGAGGCAGGGGAAGAGTCAGAGAGAAAGAGAGAGATCAAACAAGGGAAAGAAACGAGACAAGTGTATGGGATTTGGTTTTTAGTGCAAAATACAAGGGGGGAAATCATGGTTCAAGAGCAAGTGCTAAAGTTCCGATCTCCGCTGCCGACGTCAGTATGTGGACTTTGAGTTACCCGATGTGTCCACCTGTGGCTATGCTTACGTCAACATGTGGTGTTGCGTTGTCATATCATGAAATTGTTTCATGATTGGACTGAGTGAAAATACTGTGAAACTGAAATAAACAGGAAGAACCATCAGGAATTGCAATCACCGGCAAATTACGTAAATCCGGTAACCTTAGGAAGTAGGGAAATGCGGACATCTCGGGCATGCACAGTTTCTCCGAATTTAAACCGCATTGTACGGCATCCCGGACAGCTGCAATTGCAAGATCACACACTGTCATTTGTGAAAAGTTTATTTCGATCCACCTTCAGTTCATGTCAATCGGTCTGCACAGAGCGCTGATCATACAGCATCCCATTCCAGAAATGCGAAGATCCCACAGCATGCTTCTTTTGTGACTCGCAGATCATTAAATGCACATGAGAAAGTCATGATGATTGCCCCGAGACAGTGGAAAGCCCTAGCGACTCCCTGAAGCTAGAAATAATCGGAATCACCCTTCATTTGTCAGAAAAAGAACCAAGCCTGCAAATATTCAGTCATAAAGAATTCAGAACCCTGAGACTATTTTCTATTGAATAAAGATGTCACATGGCTATGTCAGAGTCACCTGACCAATAGGCGGCTGTGTTTGACATATCAGAAAACATGAGAATGACAAGTTGACAGGATTGAAAGATCAATTCTTGGAAAAATAGCAACAATTCTCAGAATATTCGAAATATGGGTTTGCCTATTTTTACTAGCCAATCAGAGTTCAGGTCAGTGGATATCTGCACAGTCATGGATGAGTACCTTCATGGTCGTGGGAAAGTGTCCCAATATGGAATGTTAGAATAGTATATAAGGACTGCACTTTCAGTAGTTTTAGAGCACCCCATGCACCCTTGAGTGCCCCTCTTCCTTGAACCAAGACAACGTGCTCCAGTGTATAGTTGCTACAGTCAATAAAGTGATTGACTCCAGTAACCTTGTGAACGTCTGAACGCCAGTAACGTGATTGTTTGTGTTTGTGTGTGTTTGTTTTTGTCTGTTTTTGTTTTGTTTTGTGAGTGTGTTTGTTTCCGCCCGTATTGTTTCAAGTGAAGTTCGAGCCAGAGAGCTTCAGGTTTGTGTTTGTTTGTTTTGCAGTCCTAAGTGAAGTTTGAGAGATAGAAGTAGCCTACGTGTTGGGAACTTTTATCTTTGTTTTCGGCCAACCCCTTTCGTCAGACGACTGATTCAGCAGCTCAGGCTCTGAATATTTGTTTTTCGAATTCATTTGTTTTCCTTTTAGTAGACTTCAGTCAAGCGACTAGTCTTACTATACTAGCCTGTTTTGGTTAGTAACAACTCCTGATTCGCACACTATAAACCCCCGAACCGATTAGGCAACTCCGGTCTAACGACTGACCCGATAACCTAAGGTTTAAACCCATAAACCAAGCTCACAGCGTGTCCAATAATTAGTATCTGTAAGCAGCATGCTTACACTTCCATGATTAGCTAGTTTACACCAATTCAATATTTCAAACACTTGCAAGGCATGCATAAGAATATTAAACAGAGTGAGTTCAATTGTAGTGGTACAAGGTTACAAGTATCTTTTTGAGTCTTACTGCTGATTAGATAGCTGGAGAATAGCGGCCAGATACTTCTCCAAAGTCCTCTCATACACCCTGGTGCTCTCTCAGTGTTTCCACCATCTCCTTCTGATTTTCATCTCTCTTCTTGCTCTTCTCAACCATGATATCCTTCAGCTAAGCCAAGTCTCTGGCAGATGATCCAGCTTGAGCTGTAGTTGACAGTGTGCGGCGAACTTTCTTTGGGCGATGCTCAGTGACAAGAGGTTGGTTCTCTGCATCCGAGTCTGTGTCTGTGATGTCATTGTGTTTGCGATGATGAGTCCTCATAGAGCTGGCTCAGATGGCCTCACCACCAATGTGATCTTGCTCAGCTTTCTACATATCACATGGGTTAGTTGATGGTCTTTGATTTTGCAAATTTAAATGCTTACCACACAAGTCTTATCCTTCTGCTCCTCAGTCTGCATTGCAGCAATGTTTTGCATCTCCGAAACTCGGTCAAGCAAGCCTGTGATCTTGATGCCAGCGGTGCCTGACATCTCACAAGCAACCTTCGAGCCAGCAAGGCTCTCAGGGTCCTGTATTCAAGCAGTTAGCATGTCAGCCAAACTGAATATAGATGTAGATACATACCTCCTGATATGCAATAAGAGACATTGCTTTATGCTTGATGGTCTCTGCCAAGCTTGTGTGGAAGTGCCTGTGAGCCTTGTGTTAGGAATCTCATATTCCGCACTTCACATACTAAGCTACTTTTCATTTTGTAGCACAATTGTATTATTAAAAGACTCAAATCATTTTTCGTGACAGAATCTTCACAGTAAGAGGCAATTGTGCCGCACCGCGTGGCCACAAACTGCCTGAGCCTCGCCCGAGGCCACGCACCATGCAGCCACCAACTTTTCAACTCCATTTGATTCACCCTGACTCACTGCCAAATTCTCTGTATCATCTGGAACAGTCTAGACAAGTCACAAAGAGTATATTAGCTATACAGATTCCGTCTCAGAAAGGTATAAATACAGAGTAGATAGAACTGAAATAATCACCTCTTTTATCTTCAACAATCACTGTGTGATCATAAGTTCCCTTCAAGACTGTGCATAGAACTCGCTCTGCATTTTCTTAGGTGTTAATCTATCACTAGAAGGTGTGCGCTCTTGTATAGATTGGCTGAAGCGAAATTAAGTTAATTGAGATATGAAGCATTGAGTGTCACTGCTATGCCACATCATCACTTTCACACCACATCTCGCTCTCGTGTATCGGAACAATACACCAATATTCAACCTTGTGTCTATTCTTGATTTTGATATCATCCATAAGTCAAATCAGATTCATTAATTTGATCTACTGATATATATCTCTATCTACAAAATACCGGTTTTATAACACCTTGAGGCACTGTGCGACCTGCTTCCATGCCACACCCTTCTCGCCATGCTTTGCGCCAAACAGATTGTCCTCGATAATGAGGCGCACAAGCTTCTCGAGATCAGCAGACGAGTAGTGAGCTTGTTTTGATCCTCGAGCAGGCAAAGAGACCTCATGAGGTGTGACACCATCAAAGTTGTCATCGAGGTTGGGCAGGGGCAAAAGAGGGCTGGTGGGTTGAGGCAGGATGTCTCGAGCACCTGGCAGGCTGGCTGCAGGTATGACCATTGGAGTGCCGGTCCTCAGCCACCCAGGTATAGGTAGAGTGGTGGGTCAGTCACGGGCGGGAGTGACCACAGTGGCAGTGGCTGCAACAGAGCCAAACCTCCTCAAAGGAGTGTGAGACACGACTGGCTGAGCTGCCGCAGGTGAATCAAAGGGGGAAAGCAGGGGTGGGCCGGGCAGGGCAGGGCAGATACAGAGTGCATGACCATGTCGGGAAGAGGCAACTCGTAGGAATGAGTGGTGTCAACATAGTCATAGCCGGGAGACAGGGCTGGATTGTAGGCAAAAGGGTAGTTCTGAGGTGAAGGTGCATGCTCAGGCAGAGCTGCATCAAGCAAAGCAAGGAGGGGGGTGCGAGTGTTGCTGTTAATGGTGTTGGACATAGTTAGATGATTCTGTGTGTGCTGTGATACAAAAACACACCTCTTTAAAGCTCAGCACAGATGCTGGTGTCATAGATCCCCTCGGCCAGCCATCATCATTGAAAACCTAAACACTCCTCTCATAGAGACTAATTGGGGCCTTGAAGTGTGACTGAATAAATGGGCGGGGCAGCTGAGCAACTGCTGATGATGATCAACCTCGGTTCAGCCAACTTGAATGGCGGATCATATCTGATATATGGTAGTGGAAACAAGTGGGTGGAGTCATGATGAGGGCGCCGTGATAGCAGGAATGAATCGGCTTGAGGGAGGACAGCAAGAGAGACAGTGAGCACGAGCAACGGCGTGGACGACGATGAAACTGACATTTGGCTGTACACATGCACTGGTCCCTGAATCGGATATCAGAGCTGTTTTGTACTACTGCCACAATCAAAATTCAACAAGGATCAGTTTCGATGAGTATGTATAATGCAAGACTCAAGTGGCTTTAGTATTGAAAAATGGTGATTTTGCATCCAGCAGATACACTCTATAGGGTCTCAATTTTTATATCATAAACAGGTTCAAAATCAGGCTTTCTGACAGAGATTCACTGATTTCTCAATCTATTTGCACTCTAAGTACTCGACACGAAGTACATAAATTCATCTAAAGTTCACTTTCACAATCCTCATAACCCCAGCATTTTGTGAAAAAAAATTAGCCTGGTCAAGCCATGATTTGAGCTCACAGGTGCGAATTGTCAAAAGGTGGACCACTGTCAAAAGGTGGGCCGGTGGTAGTATCACCGGCGCCAGTGGCCCGAGTGCCCGTTATAAATGTGCAAGTGTCTGAGTCATTCCCGGACCTGCAACTTCCAACGCACACTAGGCAGAGCCAATGGCATCACCTGAGCAAGAGATCCCATATGACCAGAAGTTTGTCTTTCCCTTGCAAGACCTCGCCAATGATCGGATTAGACTGACCCCCTTTATCGTGAGCCACTCAATAATACTTCTATCAGTCGCGTCGCACATTGTTGAAAGCGAAATGGAATCAGCCCGCGAAGCACGCCGCTGCGTTCTTCAACGCAACCGCCGCTAACCCAGAGCTGTATGCTCACAATTCTTTCGGGCCGTACACCAGCGTCTCGCAGCTTGTGAACGATTTCCTCGAGGGCCCGAGCGTGCGCGAGACCCGTACAACCGTTCTCTTTGCTGTATTCGCCAAAGAACCCTCTCCCTCAGCAAGCAATATCAGCTCCCCTACAGCCACTTCTGAAGCCGAGCAGCTGGCGGGTCTCCTGGGCTACCTCAACGCGTCCCCCGACAATCTCAGTGTCGAGATCGGCTTTATTATGACTGTGCCCGCCTTCCAGCGCACATACGTCACCTCTAACGCCGTGGGCCTCCTCATGCAGTACGCCTTCGGGCCCCTCGGCCTCCGCCGTGTACAATGGCAGTGCAGCGCAGCGAATGCGGCGTCTGTGAATGCAGCGAAGCGGATGGGCTTCCGGTGGGAGGGCGTGAAGAGATGGGATCGTGTGTATCCGAATGAGAAGATAGGAAATGGGCTGAGGGTAGGCGAGGGCAGAGGCGATGGAGTGGGAAGGGATACAGCTGTTCTGAGTGTTTGCTGGGATGATTGGGAAGGTGGCACGAAGGAAACGGTACAAGCTGTTATGGACCGGGCAAAATAGCGCTGAACTAAATCACGACTCACGAAGAAAGAGGTTGGATTGGTGGGAAAACGCGCTCGAGAAGAAGTACCTGAGATTTACAGTGTCAACAGCGTCTTTTGAGCTTGCTTTCGAGACCAGAGGGTAGTGAGACAAGCGCCATGCTTAATACTCCATAGCCCTCCAACTGGGTCCCAACTACTTCGCCATAAGAAGCTCTCCAAGGCCAGTCTACTCGCTAAGCTCGAGAGTTTTTATGAGCATGGGCAGCTTGAGTGCGTAGATACGCGCGACTTCTCAGTGAAAACAAAAAGATTGAACTTGCTAGGCCCTGGCACCGAGATTGGGCACGGTGGTCATCGCGGTCAGAGTTTCAGCGATGCGACCCAGCATGCACCGCTTTTGCGGCTTTCACGAGCGAGCGCCGCTTCCAATTCGTCACGGTCTATTGCCGACTGCCATCAAAACGTCGTGGCCCGCCAGCAATCGTCACCTCATATACCACATACCTGACCAGACCTGGCCGAACTCGGGGCCCGGACTCATAACTATATAAACTTCGACTCAGCCTAGAAATTATATCACACTTTCACCGAGAACCCTACACACTATGTCGGACCCCGTCGCTGAGAAGTCTGGCTTTCTGAAGACTTACATGTCGAGCCATCCCGATACTCTGGTCGCTTATGCCAGGTACTTTGGGAAGGTGACCGAGAATATCTCATCCGCTGAAATGACTGCCATCGATACCAAGGTGAGCCCACTGCTTGAGTTCGAGACAGTATCATGACTAACAGGGTTTGTCTTTGCAGAGCATGACTTTGACCTGCACGATAAAAGGCAGCTCGCAAAAGAAGGTGGTTGTCGTCACCATCAACCCGCCTCTGTCCGGGTACGAGGAGGTCAAGCCGCGTCTGCTTGCCATGAAGGCGGACGCGCAAGAGGGTCTCGGCATGGTACTCGGCTTCCTCTCGCACATAGCTAAGTCCGTTCTGACTCTCTTCTGCCACGTAGATCAAAGCGCCTCAAATCGCGACCTTCCGTCTCCCCCCTGGATTTTTCCGCCCTATCGGACTGTACGCCATGCTGGGATACTTATCTTACCCGCACTACAGCCCCTCCCCGCTCATGGAGCCCTCACGTATCATCAACAACTTCGTCGGTGGCTGGTCGACCGTGCGCTATGGTGTCGGTGCGCTGGTCGTCATACACATTCTCGAGTCGTTTTATACACTGAGTCTGTGCATAAAGGCGCGGACCGGGTTCAGAGTTGGGGTGAGTTACGCACCAGAATATATTCCTCTAAAATTATACTGATCATGCGCTGCTTGTAGCTACTGTATATACTGAGCACGCTCTTTGCTGGACTGTACTCATGGAAAGACTTGCGAAAGCGCATCCAGGAGGCGAGGATAGAGTCTGTCATGAAGGTACAATGATATTTATGAACAGACTGGGGTGTATCTCCCTTGAGGTTATAGATTACGCATTCGAATCAGCATCTGCACGAACAAAGTTTTCTTGGTTTTATATCTATTTACGCGAATAATGTCCACATCCATTCACGATCTTGACTTGTATGAGTGGCGCGTCTTCGGCGCGTCAAGTATTACAAGTCGGCAACTGTAGGGCACCCCTCAGCTCAATACGCTCATCACTCCTCGTCGCCCTTGATCTGATTTTGCTCAAATGTCTTCCAATACTCGGCCGGTCGTCTTTATGGACATCAACATTGGCGAAACTCCGGCAGGAAGAATGAAAATGGAACTGTTCAACGACATCGTGCCCAAGTTAGTGCGCCTCGATCGCGTAGCTTGCCCTACGTTGAACTCGCGTTCACTTGCAGAACGGCCGAGAACTTTCGACAACTATGCACGGGAGAATACAGGTGAATAGAATGGCTGAAATGCGCGGTCGGGCACTGGCTGACGGGTGCGGCAGGGTTAATGCGAGACCTCAGGGGTTCAAGAATGCAACTTTCCACAGGTATCCGAATTTGCCATAACTGATAACCGACAATCTGACTCACGTCTTCACAGAGTGTAGGTTTATAGTATCTCAAAACCGTCTCTGAACTCATGCTCGACCTGGTCCCTTCTACAGAGTGCCTAACTTCATGTGTCAAGGTATGATAAATCGATCTTCGGTCTTTGATCGCTACCCTGAAATCTTCATTTCACTTGCAGGAGGTGACTTTCTCAAAGGTGACGGAACGGGTTCGTTCTCCATCTATGGCGACAAATTTCCCGTAGGCATTTACAGCTCAGGCATGCATGATAACACTAACTTCTCCTTTCCTCCAGGACGAAAATTTCATCGAAAAGCATACCGGACCTGGTCTCCTATCGATGGTATGTGCTCTTTGATCATTCCTGATAATCAGTCTCTTAATCGGCCATGCGACCCGAAGGCCAACTCAGGTGCCAACACGAACGGATGTCAGGTGAGCTGCGTTCTAGTGCAGGCAAGTGGTAGCAGCAGCTCAGTCAGTGCCTGTACCCTCAGTTCTTCGTCACAACAGCGGCATGCGACTTCCTCGATGGGAAGCATGTCGTGTTTGGGAAGGTCATAGATGGCATGCTCACGCTGCGGAAAATTGAAAATGTGCCGACGGGCCAGAACAACAGGCCTAAATTGGCGGTAAAGATTGTTGGTAAGTGGTTCGCGAAAATTAATGGTTACATGCAACTCAAGATGTCACAGAATGCGGGGAAATGTAGGACGAAGGAAGCTCTATTTCAAAAATGTAACGCCCATTGCCGCGTAAAATGCGATTGTCATGGGTATAGGATTTCTTGTTCACTGCCTCCATATCGGCCCATCATAGCTGCCAATCAGGAATGTGCTTTGACTCACAGGATGTAAGGGCATTTTGAACGGTCGTTTATCGATATACTGCGAGTCTGGCGCAAGATGCAATACTCTATACTTAGCGAAGGGTGGCAAAGGTAATATGATTGAATGTATTCGTGATTTCAATCTGACAGATGCCTGCAGAGAGCATAGTCGTGAAAATTCTCCCTTGGTTCTCTATCTCTATGCCGGAGGTTTGCAGCGTGCACCCAAAAATCTCCACCAGCTTCGCCATTTAGTCGACCGTGGGCCTGCGGTTGTGTGGGTACTCGCCAGCTCTCTTGCCAATGAATTTAGCTGTAACGGCCACCACCTCAGACACCTCCCTGTCCTGCATACTAGGCTCCATGTGGGGCAATTCCTCTCCGTCCCTCACGTAGCCGCTGACCCAGTAGAAATGTCAGACATGCTGCGCAAACGGACCCTCCTGTCCGCTCGTATATTCTTCGCGACGAGATCCAGGATAGAGGCTATGACCTCCCGAGTCCCATGTAAATAGTAACTCTATGCCAATTCTTTCGGATACAACGAGCTCGACAGCACATGTGTCATACAAGCAAGACTTTGAAACTCGTAGCAATGCTATGCAATCAATAAAGCCGCAAATATGTCAATCGCATTGTGATAACGGAACTATGGCGGTAAGATGATATGCGACTCGATTATTTCACCGGTCGGTCAAGTGCATGGCAAGAGGATAGTCTCCAAAGTATCGTTTGGGCCGACCGTCCATGTGCCATGACGGTTTTCTACCGAACAGCTCTACTAGTCTCTCCATCTGCCGAACCGTTGGCCTGCGATTGTACAAGTCGATACCAAGCGATTCATTGACCCAATTCGCTGCGACCATAATAACGAAGGAGACCTTCCTGCCATCTGGACCAACATCCATATCCGGAGATGCATCATTGTCGTTTACATAGCCATTGACTCCATGAAGGTGTCGGTAGCCAGATTTGACACGTAGAGCATTCAGGCCAGCACCTAGCCGGTTCAGCTGAGGGGCCTGCCGTTCTACCCATTCTTCTTCCACCGTCCAGCCGTAATAATAGATGCGATTGGAGGTGCTTGCTTGAGGTGGAAGGGGCTTCAAGACAGCAAGGTCATGTGGAGATACTGCTTTTGTTCGAGGCACGGCACGCACTGAGGCTTGGTGACTAGCTTCCTTGGATATCTAGGAACATAGTGTCAGCACATAGCAAAAACCATGATATTGAGAAGCTCGCATGCAGATTAGACACGTCCTCCGTCAAATCAATGGACATAGTGAAAAGATTTCGAGCAAGTGGGATCAGGTGGATGGAATGCTGGAGGAATACTCAAGCCTCAGCGCTGAGCGATTAATGAGGAGTGTCCTGAATTTGAGAAGATGCCTTGATCGGCTGATGCAGATACGGTGAGAATTTTGTAGTAACTCCGAGTCAACTCCGAGGCTCGCGAACTCGCAAATAGGAGTGTGAGCGCGATCCTCCTCGAGCATCGGTAGTGCTAAGGCTAGCAGAAGTGGATTCCTATTCTGTGGCATCTGTGGCTCGGGAGTCGTTAACGTTGGTCCGTTGGAAGCAAGTTTTTGACCCACACGACCACGACACTACTACACGCACGAACCGCCTACGCGCAGCACCACATACCGACTGGCCAACTCAATACCAACTGGATTGCATCGCCCCAACGGCAGCCGTTTGGTCGAGAGGATTTGTGGGGGGAGAGGGGATTCGTGAGGGGTCGAAAGTCTCCAGAGTGTACGGTGTGTACGCTTTTTTTTTCGCCTCCCTACCTGATGCGCTCCCGTTCGCTGGTCTGTTGGGATGTCCCCGTCGTTCGCTGGTCGGTTTGGGTGTCGTTCTCTTTCGCTGGTCGTTCAGGGTGGCTCTCTCGTTCCTCGTCGTTCGCTGGTCGGTTGGGGTTGTTGTCATTCGCTGGTCGTTCAGGGTATCGTTGTCGTTCCCATCTCGCTGGCTGGGTGGGCTGAAGTAGCTACCACGACCAATACCGTTATCTACGCCCGCTACAATATGCCGCACGCACCCTTTGACTGGATGGGGGCGCGAACGGGCTAACATGGATAGGGGGCACAAAGATTCCCTCCTTCTCTGGAGCCTCTACATCGTTAAAATGGACAGGAGGCCCTGTATGGCTTCACATCGGGTGACACATCTCCATTACATTACATTTGGTACATGATCGCTACGCAGCGCTCTCGCACCGCGGGCGGGAACTCAGGGATCGCTATGAGGCCGCGACGCGTGCAGGGAGGGAAAATTGTTGCCCCCCATTTTCGAATCACCTTGTTCCTCCTTTGGAATGGTGCGACACTGTGAGGCACGAGTCGACTTTATCACATGTACTGAGGCAGATGACATTTCGCGGCGTGCTCATGGAGCTCCGAGACCGCCAGAGGGGCGGGATCGAGGGTGACGATACCTGGCCTCGATGCGCCCTCAGGATGCCGAGGAGGCGGCCAGTGCTATTCTCGGGATTCGGGGATGAAGCCCGCCCGGTTCCCGATGCGGAGGCGGGAGATCGACAGTGCCGGAAAAGAGGGGGGAAATTTTTCACCCAGCCATAGGGACACCGCACGCTTAAAGAGCAGACACAGTTGTGCCTTTCTCAGTGCCGTGCCGTTCCCCTTCGACCATTTCCCAGTCGCCATCGCCCTGGCAATGGCAGATCCTTCCTACGATTCGCAGGAGACCGAACAAGATATGTCTACAGAGTGGGATACGAGCCTCGCTCCAGGCCTCCCCTCTTTTTCTGCGCCTAACTCGCCGACCCTTGCCTCTGCCGAGGTCGCGACTCGTTCAGGGGACCAACTCAAGCCCTCACATGATCGGTCGCTCGCTGGACAATCGCTTGCGAGCTTGGAGCGGATTGGTGGGGTTGCCACCTCCGACTCAGGTCAGTCACATGTCTGTTTGTCCGAAACAAGGACTCACGAGCTCAGTAGGCCCCGCCAAAGACAAGGGGAAAACGGTTGTGGGGAAATCCGCGACTTCCCAAGGACTGCGAGAACGCACTGCCAAACCCTCTGGAGGGAGCAAAGAAAAGTCGGCGGACGTGCAACAACGGGTTGACACCGACCTGGACATCATTCAGAATAACATCGTCACGCTAGCCTCTCGCATGGAGTCTTCTCATCGCCAGTTGCTCAGTGCCGTGGACTCGCTGGGAGCACAGATGAACACCTTCACATCCTCTATGGCGGGGAGTGTCGCCACGGGGCCTCCTGCTGTCAGTAACAATTCCATGCGCTCGGAGGACGTCGCGGCTTTGCTGCACACCTCTGCAGAAGAACAGGCGGCAATCTTGGCAACGACTCTCAAAAGGCCAATGCACGCAGCAACGTCATCGAACAGAACTCGCGCTGGGGAAGGGGACATTCCGGACGAAGAATTCTTGCCGATTGCCAAACGCAGCCGCACCTTGGAGAGCGGTACTCCCGCGGCGGTCATAATGAGCCCAGGTCTCTCGACTAAAGTGGCTAACTCGGTGTCCGGTTGGGGCCCGGCCACGGTCTCTTCCCCCACATCGGGATGGGGCCTTGCAGCCGCACCCGCACCTGTGGCTGCGCGGGGCGGGGAACTGCTGATGGCCCCCGTCGCTGCCCAGACTTCATCAATCCCCACATCTGGGTGGGGCCCCCCTGCTTTGCCTGTTTCGGTGGCTGCACGGAATGGAGAAGTGCCCATGGCCCCGGTCGCCCCCCAATTCTCCCCGTCTGGCAGGAACAACACTGGATACATGGTGCCGCGGGGGGGAGGCAGCTCACGTGGTCGCGGGGGAAATGGGATGAGAGGTGGTGGCCCGCCTTACGCTGCTCCTAACCCTCACTTCGCCACGCAAGGAACTCAGTCCCCACCTGCCTATGTCGAGTTCGGGCCTCTTATCTGGGGAACTAACCCAGGGCAGAGCTTCGGGCAAATCGTCAGTATGCTGCCGTTGAACGGATCAGGAGTGGCACGAGGCACTGAACATGTCCTTGGACATGGCGACCTCGAAAATTTCATCCGTGTCCGCTTCCCAAGTACTGGAACGGCCTACGGCTTCATCGGGGCCTGGGCATCTGCCATGGAAGTTGATACGCCTCCGGAGCTGGCTGGTTACGCATCGGCTGGGGTCACGGCCCGCATGTGTCGCGCCGGGACGGAGACCTCTGGGAGAAACGGGATGTGACAGTTTGGGGCGGGAGAAGGTGTACGCGGCGATGTCGTGGAGTCACGCACCTCATTCGGGTCAGTTCTCTAGCTCACGTCTGCTACCCAGTTGTTTCTCATCGGTTATATTATTGCTATCTATCTTTTGCCTTGTATTTTACCGGCACAAAATTGCCATTTGTCCCAACAGTACCATCCGTCTGAGGTCGTGGAACATGGATGGTCGTCTCGCTGCGAACCTGACCTGCCCCGAATTCTTACTACGACTCACGGAGGCCGACATCAACCTCTTCCAGGAGACCCATTTCAGGCCGAAGCAATGTGACAGCTTGCCTCTGCCGAAAGGGTATTCGATCCTTTCAATTGAGAGAAAAGCACCGCGAGGGCTGAGGCGGCCTGGGGGTGGCGTAGCAGCAATATTTTCTGATCGCCTGAACGTCTCGCTAAGTAAGGGCTACTCCGGGCCCGACGTCATGGTTCTCGATGTCGAGGCATTCTGGGTTGTGAACGCATATATCCTACCTGCCGCTAGCGCATGGGTGTCCTGGACGGACGTACACCCCCTAGAAAGACTATGCGAGAGCCTGGCCGTTCTAGATGCCTCCGAAAGACCTGTCATTGTGATGGGAGACATGAATGCTCGCATAGGAGCGCTTACGGCAGCCGCTGACGACCCTGCACGCACGTCACAAGACAATGTGGTGAACACGAGGGGCCGGGTCCTCCTGGAAAGCGCAAGAAGCTGCCAGATGTGCGTACTGAACGGGATTACTTCTCTGGGACCAACAAGCGGAAATTGGACTTCGTACCAAGGCGCTGATGGCATCTCACGAAGGGCAGTAATCGATTACTGCCTATGTAGTACAGAGCTGCTCTCCGGGGGAAGCATTAAAAAACTGCATATTGGGGATAGAGAAAAATGGACGGACCACGCAGCCGTGTCTCTCGAGGTGCTCACAGATATTAGTCCTAAAAACACTCCAGTCAGCTCGCGAGCGCAGGGACCGCAGAGGGGTGTCGCCCTGCCTATGGAAACGCATCTGGACAAACTGCTGGCGGAGACACTGGCATCCACTCTCAGTGACGACGACCTACTTGCACGCGCATACGGGTTGTGCACAGAAACTAACAAGACTCCACTGTTGGCATATACCGACGGGTCATGCTTCTTCAATGGAACCGCGAGAGCGCGAGCAGGTTCTGGTGTCTACTTGGGCCGCGGAAACTCTGGAAATCTTGCAGTGCGTGTGCCCGGAGATCAGACAAACAACAGAGGGGAATTATATGCAATCCTCTGCTGCATCGCTCGCATCGGCCGCGGACGGGCTCTGCTAATCTTTAGCGACTCGGAATATGCAATTCACGCGATATGCCACTGGGGCCCACGGTGGGCAATGACCGGCTGGGCTTGCGCCAATGGAGATATCTTACGGGTGATTGCGGCATGGCTGCGCTGGCGGACAGCACCTATCACATTTGTACATGTCTCCGCACACTCGGGAAACACCCAGAATGACGAGGCCGACCGGCTGGCCAAACTAGGTGCCATGATGGATCCCGCAGCACCAGATGACGAAACACTTCCCTCGCCGCCGAGCCATGAGCCAGTAGCACTGGTAAGGAACTCAGGCCTACCAAAGGTGTCAACGACACTACAGACACACATCGCTGGACTAGGTCACGATAGCGAGCGTGACCTGAAGAAGTCCTCTTACACTGCCGAACTCGGCCACAGAGGTCGAACATTCTCGCGTGTCATTCAGCAGAGGAATCTGGACAAATTGGTCGACGCTTCCCCATTCCCAGGGCAGTTCTGGAAGCTCTACAAGACGATGGCGGATGCGAAACGTATTGAATGTGCCGTGCCGCTGGAAGATCTGACGGAGGAATTCAAGTCACGGATGAACCCTCCGGAAGAACAGCCCAGAACGTTCAACGCGGAGAGATTGAGCGAGCTGGAGGAACTTGAAAAACTGATCCCGGAGCGTACAACAGATAACTCGGGAACAGGTTACTTTGACGCACCGTGGATCGATGAGGATATAGAATGGGCGAAAGAGGAAATCAAAAAGCATGCCCCAGGCTCCGCCGTCGGGCTTGATGAGGTCTCGTATTCTGATATTTTCAACCTCGACAACGAAATGCTGCTGAAACTGCTGAATGCGTGCATGCACGAAAACGACGGGCCCTCTGTGTGGTTCAGGGCTCTGATTGTAGCTGTGCTAAAGAAGGGGCGACCACGGGATAGTGCTTCTAGTTATCGCGCAGTGGCACTGGAGTGCTGCCTGCTGAAGATCCTGACATTGCTGATCCATAAACGCGTCTATGGATGGGCCGAGTCTCGTGGCATCATCCCTCCCTCCCAAAACGGCTTTCGCGCAGGTTACCGAACGAACAACAACGCGTTTGTGCTCAGATGCATGATTGACAGGGCCCGCGCCGAGGGGAAGACACTCTATGTGGGGTTCGTTGATATCAGCAATGCTTTCCCATCGACAAATCACCCTACCCTGTGGCTGAAGATGCAAGAGATGGGATTTGGAGGGAAGGTCTTTGACTGGCTGCGCATGCTTTATCGCAAAATGAGCTATGTCGTGGCGCAAGGGGACCTCACATCGGAAGCGTTCACTTCCCTGATTGGAGTCCTGATGGGGGACCCCGCGTCACCAACTCTCTGGAACCTGTACATCTCTGACTTCCGACTCAACGCGCACCATGATGACATGGCACTTATGGGATTATACATGTCGCACCTTGAGCACGCAGACGACATGGCTCTCGTCTCCTCGAGTCTGGAAGGGCTGCAGAGCCACTTCAACAATGCATTCCGTTGGTGCTGTGACAATTTCTTGGTGGTCAACGCTATCAAAACATGGTACATGATCTTTGGACCTCTGCCCCGACACGCTCCTGTCCTGCTGCTCGGGGGCGACCTAGCAAAGTTAACTGCGTGTCACTCCTATGTTGGGGTGACTTTCCAATCCTCCACGCGCAACATCTTTGCGGCGCACTACACCGCAAAAGCGAAGCGGGCGTTGCAATGCGCACATGGCATCCTGGGAGTGGAGTCCCTGGTACACTCGCTCCCGCCCAAAGAGGGACGGCTACTGTACACTGCACGGGTGGATCCGCACCTTATCAGCGGATGCGAAGTCATGCTGGACACAGACGCGAAGACACTAGAAATGCTGACGAATGTGCAACACCACTTCTTGCGTCGTCTGCTAAAAATTAATCGTCGCTCGATGATCGCACCCCTGTTCACAGAACTCGGCCTCACCCCCCTCGCGTTTCGCAGGGTAACGCTGGCGCTGCGATATCTCCAGTACCTTGTAACACTGCCGAACGGTCATTATGCACGCGCAGCACTCAGAGACTCATTTGCGCTGTTCAAGGCTAGATTGCCGGGCTGGATCACGGACTTAGTGGTGGTGCTGGGCAATCTCGCACCTGAGGTATCACTGCCTACGGAAGGCGAGCTCACTCGTGACCGCATAAAAGGGATGATAGATGGCGTGCGGCGTGCTTGTACAGCTCGACTACAGAGCACTGTAAACTCAGCGGCACGTCTATATCTCCTCCATGGACGGCTTGAGCCTGAGAAAGGGAAGCCCCCACGGGAAGTCACAATGATGCTGAGGCATTACCTCGAGGTCAGCTGCGCGACACACCGAATAGCCGTGACGAGGCTGCTCCTCAGTGACCACCTCTTGGCCGTGGAGCGGCTGCGGTACACAGAGAGGGGGCAGGCGGCAGTCCCCAGGGATCTTCGCCTGTGCAGATTCTGCAAAGTTGAGGTAGAGACCGCCGAACACGCACTGCTGCTGTGCTCGGGGGAAGAGCGGCTGGTCACATTGCGGGGAGTCTTCCTCGATAAGGCGCAGGCGGAGATCGTGGGATTACCGATGCTCATCACAGGAGATAATGCGGTGCAATGTCTGAAGGGGTTACTTCACGAAAGGGGGACGATTGATCTGTTCTCGAAGTTCGTACACGACATGCTATGTATTTTTAGGGAGACACCTTTAGAGAGGGTGCCGATCCCACAAACCTAATGGCCATTTTTTTCAGTCTCGCCTGTATGTATGGTCTGATATTGGCGGACCCGTTGAAATGATACGGATATCCCCGTGCAGATGTCACATATAAGCCCGAGGGCGCAAGTCTGGCCAACTTGTGATAACCCTCGGATCCCGGCCGTTCCTGAATGGGACCTTCGCCGCGTACCTATCCTATCCTATCCTATCCTACTGCTACGTATACAGCCACCGATTCGAAATTACTAGTAGCGCTTGACCAGGTTTGCAGAAGTTTGCCAACTGAACTTAACGATACTATGTCTTATTTCCTTCCGCATCTTCCGTCTGGCTGGCATGTCGACGAAGCTATCAAATCGGAAGAAGATCGTGTCGTCGTTCTGCGCTTTGGACATGACTGGGACAGCCAATGCATGACTATGGATGAGACTCTGTATGGCGTCGCTGAGAAGGTGCAGAACTTTGCAGTGATCTACCTCGTCGACATCACGGAAGTGCCTGATTTTAATAAGGTGAGTGCTCAACCAGAGGGTGCAGCCATGCAATAGCCGACGAATGCTTGCTAGATGTATGAACTGTACGATGCGTGTACTGTGATGTTCTTCTATCGGTAAGATTTTCATCGACACTCGTTCTGAATGTACTAACAAGCGCACACTCCAGGAACAAACACATCATGATAGATCTTGGTACTGGTAATAACAACAAGATGTGAGCATCTCATTCATTCATGTAGATCTTGTCCAGTCACTCACAGCATCCACAACGTAGTAATTGGGCTATGGATAATAAGCAAGAGGTCTGTTACTTCATTACTCCGCTTGTATAGCACTGATGAATTCCCTCCTGCTAGATGATCGACATTATTGAGACGGTCTACAGAGGCGCATCGAAAGGTCGTGGTCTTGTGGTTTCACCAAAAGGTGAGTTATAAGTATTATGTTGTCGATATTTTGCTGACCTGGAAACAGATTATTCTACTCGCTATCGCTATTAGGACTCGCTGCGACACAACTTTCTCTTCTCAATTTGGGCCCACAAGTTGCGATGCTACGGGCGCAGTTTCGATAATCAGGAACGTATGAATTGTTATCCCTCAATCTTAGCGTTAACACATTCGTGCAATACACGCTTGGGCATATACAGCGCACTTCCTCGTAGAAAGCTGTGGCTATTGGTTGGCATCGG